>JAJMDR010000001.1:386283-422211 GCA_030573655.1 Cylindricascospora bacillispora | reverse complement strand
AGCTCTCAAACATGCCAAGGACTGCTCTATGTTCAACTTACCAAAGTATGAAATAATCCATTCCACTGGTAGCACATTAGTATGTACAATACATCTCTTAATATCCTTAATATCCGTGTAATTCTCCAAAGCTCGTTGGTATAACCCTGCCTTCTCAGACAATGATGCTATCGTTGGCTTATCGTAATGTGAAAAGATACTGTTGCCTAGAATGGCGTCCGCAACTTGAGGGGCGTGGATCAAGTTGACCTCCAAAACTCTTGTTTGCAAGTGTCCTTGGTCAGGGGTGTCTCCCTTCAACACATCTAACAACAAAGAAGTACCTTGTTGGATATGGTTTTGTGAAAAGAACAAATCTGCAACTTTCTCTACATCCAATTGAGAAGCAGTATCTGGGTTCTGGAATAACGAAATAGCAAACTCAGAAGCACGGTCTGGCGAAGATCTCAAAACTGTGGACAACAAAACTAGGTAGTTTGGTTGGAAGTTGACCTTTTGACAATATGGGATTATCTTTTCGAATTGTTGCAACTCAGCCAGCGATGATAGAACCTTTGCATGTGCATTGGCTCTTAAATAACATGCTAGAGCCAATGTACTGTCGAATGGTTTAACAATATCACCAAGCTCTTCTGAACATTCCAGCTTGTCCTCTTTTAACCATTTTTCGAATAATTGCTTTCTGTCTTGTTGCAATACTGGCCTAGCCAATTCGATTGTCTCGTCCTTATTCAACTTGCCCTTGTCTAGTAATGTAGAGAAATATAGTAATATAGGTGAAACTGCACCGGGTTCAGCATGTGCAGTCTTTAATCTGTTAATGGTGTTTTGATTTCTCAACGAGTTAGAAGAAGCAGCCACCTTCGCAGCGTTTGCATAATCTCCTTTGGCTAACATTTCTTCAAACTGTTTCGTAAATAATTCGTCGGCACCTGGGAGACCCCCTCTAGTAGCCACAGTCAACGCTAATGAAACATTGGCCAATTTGGACAATATATATGGGACGATTTTGGAAGTGGCGATTTCGACCGCTAGCACTTGACCCTTCTTGTTTATACAAGCAATACCATTGTTGTTGTTGCAATGAATTGCTGTAAAGACGGATTCTGCTGTAATTCTGTTGACAAATAAGTTTGTACCAGTTTCTAATTCGTACAAATGTATGAATCCATATTTGGTTAACAAATAAACAATACCGTATTTCTCTGATACTTGCACGGAAATAGGGAAATCATTAATTGCGTCTGGGGGGAAGAATATATCCGTGATTTTCTTTTGGTACGTTGTTGGTAAAGACGAATCATGATCGATTTCAATCATTCTCAATTCGCCTGCACCGGTCTGGACATTCCTATTACCTGTAACGAAAACCTGGACTGTTGAGCTTCCATTACCTTCCAACAATATATTCGAAAAGATGGCAACATGACCATCGATAGCTTGTGATATATTACGTTGTTTGGAGAATAATTGAATTTTACCTGCAATTCTGCCATTTTCCTGTAAAATACCCACCACGGCAAACCAGTCAGCGTTTTTATTGGCAACAAAGTTGATAATTTGGGTATTCTGTAGAGTGGCGTGTCTTGGGGTTAAAATAGTTGGCTTACCACCGACATTGCCGTCGAACACGTTGCATACAAGTATGCTGTTGGATGTCACGAAACCTAGAATATCGTTATTTAGCCATTTCCAGAAGATAACAGGCTCGTCTAACGTAAAGGACTTCAATTTCGATTTAGTCTCCAAATTGAAGATCTGGATAATAGTACCATTAGCTCTAACGGATATGACCATTTGGGAAGGGTGCATAATAGCGGAATCGCCGCCCATGTTCTTCCTTATCACATTGTTATTATTAGACAAATCCACAATGGCCACCGAATTGGTACCATTGACCGTCTCCCTGACAGTGATGTAGTGGTCACTTTCGAAAGTTGTTGATCTGAAGTCCAGAGCTTGGGAGGAGATCCCGATCGAGGTCAGGTCTGCTAACTCTGTGAAATCAATAGGCAAATCAGACATGGTCTCACAAAACGTACACTTTTCTTCTTCTTCTTCTTCTTCTTCTTCTTCTTCTTCTTCTTCTTCTTCTTCTTCTTTGGGCCTTATTACACTATTGCTATATAGCAGACGCTATATTATTCACTGTCCTTACAGCTTCCTTGTCCTTTTTATCTACTAATATTATATTACTCTTTCCTTTAATTTGAAGTTTCCCTTCTATTTACCCGGCTTTTTCAGAAATGCTTGTCATGTGGATTTTTTGACGGGAACTTTTAGAAATTTTTCATAATCTAACAATTTAAAGGAAGTTGAAAAACTTCGAGGTCTATTGTATTTTCACATGGACTAAAGTTCATCCCGGAACAAACAATACTTTCTCACCCTTTTCTAATCGCGTTTTGTTTTGTTCTTCACATCTTCTTGCTACCTAGAAGGGACAATTTGGATCTATTCAGAATCATATATTTGTATATATATAGTCTGCAGAAGAAAGAAGAAAGAACGGATTGTCAGGGAGACTGTTCGTTAGAAATTGATTTGTTTTTGTTTTGCGCTTTGGGATTATTTTATATATGTACAAAAGGAACGTCGTCAACAACAATTTAAGTATGGCAAAAGCTTTTGATTCCACCACTGAGTTTTCCATCGATGAGAATATCGGTGCGTCACATTCCGAGAATTTTCTAGATGATGAAGGACCTGTGTTAAGTAGAAAGGCATCCAGCATCTTTTCCATCGATACCTCACCTTTGGCTCCACCGAACCAAACCGATATTGAAAAATTCACGAGTGATAAGTATCATTTCAGTATGATCAGGAATCTGCATCTGGCTGATTATATTACAATGTTAAATGGCTTTAGTGGCTTCTATTCTATTGTCAGTTGTCTAAGATTTACGCTAACCGGGAAACCACATTACGTCCAGCGTGCTCATTTCTTCATATTTCTCGGTATGTGCTTCGACTTTCTTGACGGTAGAGTGGCACGCTTGAGAAATAGATCTTCGTTAATGGGCCAGGAATTGGATTCTTTGGCAGATTTGGTGTCATTCGGCGTTGCACCAGCCGCAATTGCTTTCGCCATTGGGTTCCAAACAACTTTCGACGTGTTTGTTTTATCATTCTTTGTCTTGTGCGGCTTAGCAAGATTAGCCAGGTTCAACGTCACGGTCAGCCAGCTACCAAAGGATGTTAAGGGAAAATCAAAGTTTTTCGAGGGGTTCCCTATGCCAACAACTTTGGCTTTGGTGCTAGGAATGGCAATCCTCGTGAGGAAGGGTTGGATTCTTGAAAACATTCCTTATGGCATTGTTAGAGACGGTAAAATCATGGAATTTCATCCAATCGTCCTAATCTTCTTTTTCCATGGGTGTGGTATGATCTCAAAGAGTTTGAAGATACCCAAACCATAGATTTATTATTCCCCTGTATATATAGAACAACATAGGAAGACATATTGTGACAAACATTAAAAATGAAGAAATGAATATTAGAAAACATAAAATCGAGTCGTGTTTCTTGAAGGAAACAATATTTACATTATATGGGTGGATTCATTACCATAGTATATGCCTGTTCGACTCAGTTTATATGTACTTTTGTTATTATTACATTTTGATTTATTATCTTCTGAGACTTTTTGTTGCCTTTGTGTTTTATAACATATGATGAGATATATATTTTTGTTTATATTCAATGCTACGTATTCATACATTTTAAATAATCTTTATCTTACTTCACATGGTTTCAATAGTCACAATTAGCTCTTCCATGGGCGGCATTGTTAGAAGCTCCTAAGTGCATGATGTCTCATGTAAAGTAAGTTTGTCTAACATGTATAATCCGATTACAACACCCTATAGAAACTAAACAATTAAACTATTAGTTTATTAGTCAGAACAAAAATTGTAATTAAAATATGAATGGAAAATATTCTAACTTATACAGAAAATAACTATACTTTTGAAGAAAGATTTATACCAACGGATATATAAGGATATAGTAAAGCACAACAGTAAAACCACAGAACAAGTGCTCAACACAATTAAGTGTTCAATGGTTCAACATTCCAGATAGTTTCAGCATATTCCTGAATACAACGGTCACTACTGAAGAAACCAACATTAGCAACACTACTGATACTCTTCTTGACCCATTCATCTCTTTGCTCATGGAATACTTGATCGACTAAATCATGTGTTGCCAAATAAGATTCAAAATCATCACTAACCAAGTAATAATCACCATGATGTTTTATGTTGTCAACCAAAGGTTTGAATTCAGCTGGATTTTCAGGGTACAACTCACCAGATTCAATGTAAGACAAGACTTTAGATAAGCTTTCTGGAAGTTCTTGCTTATGGTATTGGTGATTGTATCTTAATTCTTCGACATTTTCACTTAAGTTACCGAACAAAAAGATATTGTCTTCACCAATTTCTCTAGTAATTTCAACATTAGCACCATCGACAGTACCGATAATCAAACCGCCATTCATGACGAATTTCATGTTAGAAGTACCAGATGCTTCAGTACCTGCGGTTGAGATATGCTCAGACAAATCAGATGCTGGGATAATGATTTCAGCCTTAGAAACATTATACTCTGGAATAAAGACAACCTTTAACAAATCATCCAATTCTTCATCATTATTGATAACATCTGCAACAGTGTTAATCAATTTGATAATCAATTTAGCCATGTAGTAGCCTGGGGCACTCTTACCTCCAAAAATCGAAACCTTTCTTGGATATCTCTTTGCAACTTCTTCAATGGAGACACCTTCTGAAAGTAATGCTTTCATTGATAGGTAACGGTGGATTACAGCCAAAATATTCATCTGTTGACGTTTGTATTCATGGATACGTTTCACTTGAATATCGAACAATGTGTCGTCAATATACTTTCTATTAATAATATCAACACCATCATTTTCCTTCTTGATCAAATCTGCCAATCTAATCTTGTTATGAGTCTTGACTTCACCCCATTTCTTTTGGAATTGAGGGTCTTCACAAAATTGGTTCAATTGAGTCAATTTAGATAAATCTAACAAATACTTTTCAGTTGGATCATTAATTGCTTCTTTAATAAGATCAGCTAATTTAGGATTAGCTTGCTTCAACCATCTTCTAGGTGTAATACCGTTAGTAACATTGGTAAATTTGGAAGCTCCGTAGAACTTAACAAAATCTTTGAAAATAGTTGTCTTGATCAATTCAGAATGCAGTTCAGCAACACCATTAACCTTGTGAGAACCAACAATAGCCAAGAACGACATTCTGATTTGCCTATCTGGAGAACCCTCTTCAATAATAGACAAACGACTCAATAAATCTGTATCTTTAGGGAACTTCTTGGCAACCTCTTGCAAGAAAAACCAATTAATGTCATAGACAATTTCCAAATGTCTTGGCAATAGATGTCCGAATAAGCTAATTGGCCATTTTTCCAAAGCTTCTTGCATAACAGTGTGGTTAGTATAAGCAAAGGTACTGGTAACAATATCCCAGGCCTCATGCCAGTCCAATTTTTCCAAATCAACCAAGATTCTCTGCAATTCTACAATAGCTAAGGTTGGGTGAGTGTCGTTTAATTGAATTGCAACTTGATCGGAGAATTCAGACCAAGGTCTCTTAGATTTCTTAAATCTTCTTACAATATCATGCAAGGAGGCAGCACACCAGAAATATTGTTGCTTTAATCTCAGTTCTTTACCCTGGGCAAAGTTATCATTTGGATAAAGGACTGCAGTAATAGATTCTGCACGTTGTTGTTCATAAACAGAGTTCTTATAATCACCATTATTGAATTTAGCGAAGTCAAATTCGGTGGTTGGTCTGGCTTGCCACAATCTCAAGTTATTAACTGTAGATGTTTTGAAACCAGGAACAGGGAAATCGTATGCAACAGCCAACACTCTTTCACCACCAATCCATTGAGAAGACGACAAAGTTGTAGTATCATTGTCTTGTCTATCAACGTAACCATAGAAGGTCACTGGCACTTGAACTTCATGTCTCTCAATTTCCCAAGCATTACCAAAATGTAACCAATAATCTGGAGTCTCCACTTGATAACCGTTTATAATTTTTTGGGTGAAAATACCATACTGATAACGTAAACCATAACCCCAGGCTGGAATATTTTCGGTTGCCATGGAATCAATAAAACAAGCAGCTAAACGACCTAAACCACCGTTACCCAAACCGGCATCTAATTCTTGGTCTAACACATCCTCCAATTTAAATCCTAATTCGTCTAGGGCGCCCTTGACCATTTCTCTAGAAGATTCGTATTTCTCATTTTCTTCGGACTCTGGATCTTCCTTCATATTAATTAGGGCATTGTCCAAGGCTCTTCCCATCAAAAATTCCAAAGACAAATAATAGACTCTCTTTGGGTCTCTAGTAGTCAATTGTTGTTGAGTTTTATTCCAATCAATGATTAAATTGTCACGAATACTCATGGAGGTAGCTTCATAAGCAGCTAATTCGTCACAGTTGTATAAAGAACGAGCCAAAGTAGTTTCTACATGGTCGATAAATCTATCTTGGAAGTCATCAGCCTTGGCAAATTTACGAACCTGATGCTTGTTCCATAAGGCTCTCGACTTCAATGGAATCATAGCATCAATTGACTTAATTTCCTGGGGTAAAAACCCAGTCAATCTTCTTGTCAAACGAGGAACTTGATGGGCATTACTTGGTTCCTCAGTAATCATATCATTGGTCGTACTGGTTGAAGCAGGAGGCATTTCTTCTTTTCTTTTCTTTTCTTTTCTTGTTTTTGGAATTAATAATAAAATAAGGTTATAACCTTGCTTGAGGATTCAATTAGCTGTAATCTACGAATGTACTTTTATTGTAGGTAAAAACGAAGTATATTCTAAAGAACAAAATATATTCCTGTTTCCACTGTACCTAACCTATAGCTGAAATCACTCAATCTCGATAGTCTTGCAAGGGTCAAGAAGAGAGTGATAGTGTAACTCAAAGAGACAGAATAAATACGGAAAATAAAAAGCGTATTCAAACAAGCAATTGAACATTATATATAACTTCAAAATACACTTCCATGGTCCCCCCTACATCCTTGAGTTTTTACTTACTATCTGTATTTTCACACAGTATTTTTTTTGGCTTACATTTGTCAGAAGTCAGGGGTCAGTTATATTGTAGTTGTGTCCACGAGAGAGAGGTCCAAAGAAAAAGAAGGAGCAAGGAGAAGATAGAAGGCTAGACTGGACTGGCCAAGATGTTACTGTCTTCAAGAGAGAAGAGGAGAAGAAAAAGATGCCGAGAGTGGGGGGGAATGGCAAGGAGGGAGATTCTTGTGTTTGACTATCCGGATTATCACCGACACCAGTAGAAAGTAACAGCGTAAATAAAATTCAGAATGGTAAATCTTTTCAACGAGTAACACCAACAAACAACACGCCATTGAAAAAACAAAAAAAACACTCAAATACCAAGCACAAAAAAATAGGAGCGGTTGGCAATGCAAGTGCTCTCTGAGTAAAACGTGCCAAAACGTGTGAGTATTTTCACCAACGATTTTCCATTTCTTAGAATAGAAAAACATAACCAGGTAAAATGTCTGGAGAAGGTTCTTGAGACAGCACGATAGCTTCTATTTGCGATAATTTCGAAAATTAGGCTTATGTCTTCGCTACCGCATTCGTTGTGTTAGCTTCCCTAGGGGTTACATTATCAGAAGAGCTCATAGAAGTCTTCATATGGAAGCTTATTGTCAGACGAGAAACAACAAACCTGACATGTATGTTTACGTGTGATTATCTTACCGCTCAATTTATGCTATGGGTCCTCCTTTGTTTTCAGGTTCCGTTTTCGTTTAGTGATTCGCATGATCTGAAAATCCTTCGTTTAACGCTTGAGCTCAGTTCTTATCAGAGCGTAGCAATGCACACCACGTGTAAGACTAGAGAGTTGGTGTCACAGCCTCTATCATCTGCACCCTGGTGCATTTACTAAAACCTGATGGTCCCCTTTCTTGTGTTTTAAACGCTCAGACATCCCAATGCTATAGATAAACTATGAAAATAAATGCATTATTACAAACAAACAAAAAATACGACTCTAAGATATGTTTATATATATATCTATATATGTATGTGTGTAATCGGAATTAGAATATAGGGACATCTTCAGTAATTCCAGAAAAGAAAACGATCAACGTATATATTTGGTACCAAAAAATAAACTACTATCTTTTAGCAGCACTGTATTTATTATTCAAACTTCTCTTATGTTATTGTATTTTATACATAAATTTGTCCTCCATTATTACTTGGCTGACATGTATGTATGTTCTTTTCTTTTCCTCACTATCTCATCATTCTAAGTTTCGATTAATTGTTATCGGATGATAATTGGAAATTGGAACTCTGACAATTCCCTGTTAAGATATTCTTCGGGAATGAATAACCAGCAGCTTCCCAACTTGTTAAGTTTGGATTCGTGTAGGCGTTCAAATGTTTCTGAATATAGTCGTATGTTGGATAGCCCTCCGGATCACAAGTAACAGATATATTGTTGCTTGGTTGATATAGTCTAACATAATCAATTGACATAGTGACAGGGAAATAAATAGATTGCCAATCAATGTATGCCCAATTATTTGAAATACCCAAATTCAAAATAATAGACATTGGTTCCTTACTGATACGTCTCCAACCAATATTACCATTTGGATGTAATGCCTTAGCATGTAAAGTCAATGTTGGTTCATCACCAACAAACCATCTACAATATCCGTCCTCATCATCATTTAAGAACTCAATTGCGAACTTCTGGAAATATCCAGAACCTGGACCATATTCATACCAAGTAACGTTTAATGTGGTAACCGCGGAAACAGCTTGTTGGAATGGTCCACCAGTATATGTATTCATCACCGTAGTTGTGAAATTATGAATTTCGACAAAATCGTAATCAGGAATATACCAAATATCAAAAGGAGCAATTTGCATTGATTGTGATGCTATACCTACACCTATCTTCGTATCAGTTTCACCTTCCAAAATATCAATTTCAGGTGCACCTCTACCCACACCAGGATTTGGATGGTCTTCACCGTCACAGACACATGCATTTAATCTCTGACCAGGTAAATACGAAATACCATCCGGTGAAGATTGATTTGGTGTAATACCGGCATCACAAGAATCATATGAATATGGCCAAACACCTTCAGATGTAGCCAAATATCCTGGTCTACCCAAATTACCCATAGTCCAAAGACCTGGCCACAATCCAGTAACACGACCATAATTAGGTAAATTTGCTGAAACTTCCAAAGCACCCTGAGTAAAACATAGCTTATTCCAACTCTGCAGCATTCCCGATCTGTAGTATAAATCATGGTTTTTAAAAGCATCCAATCTTAATTTCAAAGTTCCCTCTCTTGTAATTGAAGCGTCAGGAGAATACCATTCCAAATCCTTGGTAGCATCGTAATGAATGTCTGGAGCAGTCCAAAATTGATCTTCACCATCATAAAACGTTCTACCTTCTGCATTAAATTCATCGGAAAATACTAATTGCCATTTCGACCCATCCATAGCAGCTCTCGTGTATGCACTAGAAGGTGTATCTGGGTCTACCAAGTTTGTTCTTATAGCCGATAGTTGAGGATATTGATATGGAGATAAGATTTCGATACCATCACTAACCGTACCATGATCCACAACACCTGTAAATGTCAGTACTGGCAAAATAATAAATATCGCGACAGCACCTCCAAGTAATATAAAAATACCTAACCAACCACCGAATGATCTTTTATCCATGTTTTTGAAATCATTGAAGTATCTGTTTCTGTCTAACATTGCTTCCTCTTCTGGATCCGGATTATGTAAATCATCATCATCTTCCTTTTCATGAATTAACAGTGGGAACGACGAGGTTGGATAGCCACCAAATGGTGAAAAGTCATGATCGTTGACGATAGGAGTGGACGAGAAAGTAGAACGTGAATCGTATCTCCCAAATGTACTATATGATTCTTCATTACCAAGGGATGAGTTCATTTTATTAATTTGTGATGATGATCCTAATTTGGAACCCAACACAGGGTATCTGTCGAAAGCCGGAGGAGATGAAATATCAGGACTTTCGGTGTTTATGGAGCTATTGTTCAACAAAGAAGAAGTTGATCTTAATCGTCTCTCCGGTGGTAATAAATTATTTGTTGTGGAATTCTTTGAATAATAACCCTTATATGCTGATATATTACTATGATTATGCTTTTTAATATCTAATGAGCTTTCATTTCCTAGATATTTGTTATCGCTGTTAAAGGAGTTTCCCCCGTTATTGTCATTAAATACTCCATCAACTTCATCTTCTTCATCACTTGCCAAAAACGGATTATTACTTGGTCTATGAGCACGTCTTTGCTCAGTTGAATTAACTGATGGAGACGAAGAGGAATAAGAATCACCCGATATATTATGCTGTGTATCTGTTAAATTTCTCAATGCCATTTTATAATGAATGTAGTATATATATTAATGAGAGTGGGGTGGAGAGAATTAGGATAGCGTTAAGAGAGATTGAGACAAAATCTTAATCCTTTTATCGGAGACTTCCTTGTAGCACTGAATTTTATAAAAGTTGCAATAGCTGAATAAATACCAATGATATTTAAAAGAAAAAACAAAACACCAAAGGTTCTAATTATCTTAAATATCCAAAAAAAAATTATTAAAATAAAATAACAACAGCACCAAAACGGGACAAAGATATTATCGCCCTCCCTTTTAGCCTGTTAAGATGGATCTTCTGAACAAAATAGTTGTTCTTTTCTGTTAAATGTGATACTTTGTAGACTCGTTGGTTTTTAAACAAAACCAAAACTAATATATACAGAGAAGAAAAGACAACAGCAGCAACAATAGGATATATATGCTTTTTAATATATTTAAAAAGATATGATTAGGCAGATGCTGGGTTGATTCAATGCCAGTTTACAAAAAAAGAAGAAAATAAATGATCATTTTAAAATACTGCACTAAATAAAAATAGCTACTAACTCATCAAATCAAAAAATTGAACTACCAACTATCCATAATATCTACCGATTGTCCCAGTGAGTTAAAAAGTTTCAAGATAGAAATTTTTTGCTGCAAAAACAAATTCATCACCACATGTGTAATTCCGTACCTACAAAAATCATAGTAAGTGGAATGTCTATACAATGGGCCACAAAATAAAAATGAGAAGACGCGAAAAGTGATGAGATTGGTGAAGATATTGCGAGCATAGGAAGGAAATACCGTAGCTCTTGAAAGATGCGGCAATATATTGAACAAGCCACCATATGCTTCGCTCGATGGTTCTGCGATAGTTTTTCTGGGAATCTCTTTCTTTTCTTTTTTTTCCCTATTTTTCGCGTCGTCTTTATATAACCAATAATGAGAGGTGGAGAATAAAACATGCGCAAAAATTATCTGCGATGCCTATCTAAGGAGTTTTCTTTTTGGATGCTTCCTTATGCTGATATATCTGGGTTCTTTCTGCTACACAGTGTCAAGAAAGCAAATTCGTTATATCCTCCTTTACGCGTCAGTTAATATACTACATATGCGCTAGTTACACCTAACTACTCTACAACCACAGTCTTATGATCCAGTTCGGCTTGTTCAAAACTATGATACGGTAATTCGCAAGACACACCCATATCTGTCCATTTGCTCAATGCGGTGTTCAAAGTTCTGCCTTAAGCATTCATTTTCCCGTTCGCAAATAAAGGAATAAAAAAATGGACGAGTCCGGAATCGAACCGGAGACCTCTCCCATGCTAAGGGAGCGCGCTACCAACTACGCCACACGCCCATGTTACTTGTTGAATACCGAATTTAAATATTGACATCGTAGTGACAGGATGATATCTTGTGTGATTCTGCAGTTTCGTATTCAAAGATGTTTTAGTACTGTTTCTCGCATTGAACTTCTACCGTGTCTAAAATTACTGTGTTATGACTTTAACACGAGGGAATCATATTCGAACTACAAAAATATTATGAAACACGATGACTTTTGTGGCGTGTACTTTTGGTCTTTGTTAGTAATTCATTCTCGCAGACTTATTTCTTCCTGCAATCAGGACAACTCATCCAATACAATTAATCATTATGAATAATGTCATTTTTAAAATTAGTCTCTCATTTCCATGTACGGCAATGAAATGAATGACTATTATATATATATATATATATATATGGATATATTTGCAATAGTCACACAATTAAAGTGGACTGTCTATGGCTTTTGAATCCATGAATTAATAACACCGTGGATATGTCCGAATTCTTCACCCTTGAAGCGCTTTAATTTACCTGGGGTTATCGTGAGGGAATCTCCCAGCTCCTCTTTAACAAAACAACATTTCATTTGTGCTCCACATTCTTCTATTTGAAATACCCGATTGGTACTGTAATCAGGTATAACAAATCCAGTAACAAGTATTTCACTTTTATACATTACATCAAGATTCGTAAAGTCACCATATCTATCGTTGAAATATTTCGGATTACTCTCCATGTCCTTTTCGGCGGCTGAATCATCATTGCACACTTTCAGGCCATTATCAACCCATAATAATCTCCCGAGGTTATCAATATATCCATGTTGTATTGAACAAATAAATTTTTCGGATTCATTTGATTCATTATCATTACCTTGAACGCGACCTACAATCCCTGGTTCCAAAGGATTGATGTAGAAACTATTGCCCATAACTAATTGACCAATCCATGCTATTTCGTCGTCATGATTTAAACAATGATTTGCTTTTCCACTAAACTTTAAGAAGAATGTCATTAAGAGACCCTTAAAATGTGTCTTTTTATTTATCACCATTAATCCATCATCGATATAGGCAAAATACAATTTTTTGAAAAAACTCTTATATGCCAATGCAGGATCGGAGAATGGAATACCATCTTTATCTATCCTTGTAAAATCGATAGGGATTTTTGATCCAATCAAATGCTTTTCCTCAATCGATGGCTCAGTGGCTTTAAACATTTCACTACAGTATTGGTATATATAATTGCTTTTCCGTGTTCTATCTCTAAACAGAAACATACCAGTGTCCTTATATTCAGCCTTCTCAAAGAATATTTGAGGTGCAACCATTGGGACAACCTCAATGTCAAAAATAATAATTTCCTCAAAAGTGTTGAAGATACTACTTATCCACTTATTAACGTCGAGCGAATTAATGGTACCAAAAAATTCTTTGTTTAGAATTCTGGTACAGTCTACTAGTTCTACACGTTGATTAGTCTTAGTTTGAATAAAATGTGTGAGTAATTTAAAGAATATCTCTGGAATATAATTGTGGAAAATGATAATTTGAACGGGTAATGTGTTTTCGTAATGATCTAATAGTTGCAATAATCTGAATAACTTAAATTTGTCATCTTCCTGTAAATGTACAACTATACCCTTACCATTGCTATTCTTCGACCACAATGACCAGAAATTATATTGTACACCGTTTCGAGAATTCTGTTTTATATGTGTTGGTATTGGTAATTCCTGATTGCTCCTCAAATCTGTAATTCGTGGCCAAAAATGTCCCCCATTTGTTAATTTTTCAGTATCCAAGTATGGAAATAGTCTTTTTTGAAAGTCTCTTGGATTCTTTACCACCTCTTCTACCTTCAATCCACCTTCCATAAAACAATAATCATATATTCTTAACGATTCACCCATAAATGCCATTTTAGAGTCATCCAACTCACTGTTTTTTTCATAATCACGAATGCCGTCATTATTCCATTGAGGGGCCGCTTCATACAATTTCTTTACCAAGGACCTGCATTGTTTCTTCCTTGATTTCTTTATAAAATTCCTCTCAGTATCAAATGCTAACTTAATGGGACTATTTTTTAAAGCGCTCCTGTAGTTCGCCTGGAAAAACCCTGGTAAAGTACTATTTTCTGGCGTATCAGACAGTCTGTTTGCAGGGCTTCCAGGTTTAACTAGCATATATATCAGAAATAATGTAATTACACTAAGCAGTAGCTTTGGTAGATAACGGGAATTACTATAGTGTAATGATCCCATAACTAACTATCTTTTTACTCTTGACGTACTTGTATTTTTATACTTCCTAGCAATGTCTGAACGGATAAGAATTAAGTAAAACAAAGAATAAATCTTTAAAAAGTCAACAAGTCAAAGATTTCGTCACCTTCCTTTTCAAATTCTTTTGTGCCCGTGCTTTGGATCAGCAAGTGCCCACTGCCACAGACAATTACCTATTGTTCTAGTTTTTGACGTTTAAATAAGACAAAAAGGTTAAAGTTAAGGTGACGTTGCGAGAAATTTCGAAAAAGGACACCGAATCCGAGTCACGTTCTATAGATACAACCGCATATTTAAGATCTGAAACTGTGCTTCAAGAAGCTGTTGGTGATCACAACCTACAACAACCCCACAATGCTCTCTCTCTCTCTCTCTCTCTCTCTCTCTCTCTCTCTTAATATTACTGCTCTTCTTAGCATTTGAAGGGTGCCTTTCCGAGATTTATATCCCTTAGATTGACATCGTTATTCCAACCACAACAATAATTCCTGTAGCGCAATACACCCTGACATTGCTTATGGATATCTGATGGAAGTTTATAGCTTTTGTATCTTGAACCAATAAGAATCTTTTTGAACCTTTTCATATATAAGATAACTGAGCCCAAAAAACAGATACACAAGAAAAAAAGATGAAAATAAAAGGGAAATTAAGATCACACAATCTGAACTTTCAAGATAGATTTCAAATACTTCAAGGGCTCTGTACCACATTTTTGTAGACATGTTGACAGATAAGACTGTTTTGAAAGCCTTTGAAGCAATTAATGGTCGCCTGGAATTATCATTGCAAGGGTTTGTTAAAGACTATTCCCCAGATGATGAGTCTTTAACTGATACCAAAACAACCCACTTAGAAACCTTACAATGGGATTTACAAAAAATCAGATTAATTGTTGCTAATGTATGCAAACAAATAGGTAAGGACTCTAGTACATATTACCACGTAAATTATGCCCCAATTATGGAAGTAATATCTACTTTACCTCAGATCGATGATAATGATAACAATTCCTTAGAAGCTATAGTAGTTCATGCCATTAAATTATACATTTTGATTTTATGTTATTACACATTGACTCATGCTTCATTAAGGCATTTACCTTTGGCATATGACGTTAAGAATTATTACAATGATGTTTCACATTCGACTTGGAGACGTTGGTTATATGCATTGCAAATTTCAGTTCCCGAGCTAGTTCAATTGTCATGGATTAGCATTACCAGAACTTTGGGTGAACCTTTAAAATCAGAGTTTATTCATCATAAATTTCAGATATTAAAACGGAATTTAAGTTTTGAATCACATAAGTTTTTAATGGTTTCTAGGTTAGAATTAATTGGATTACCCCAAAAATCCACTTATTGGTTAAAATTACTCTACACCTTCCCTCAAGCCGTAATTAATAAAAGATTAATTAACAGATCGAACTCAATTAATACGTTGACGGACTTGTATACAACTAGACTTGGAAGGCTCATAATTGAATTTGATATACTTGATTACGATAAAAATAATGGAGAGGTATTATTGTCTCCAGGTTTGGGTAAGAAATTGAATAGCATACAAAAATTTTTAGGGTTGTCCAGATCTAGTAGCACCTTTGAGGATGTAGTTTCTAAAGTAAATAAATTTCATGTCACGAATCCCATTAAATCCGTACAGAAACCTAACTGGCTGATTAGATATTGGCCCACATTACTATTGTCGTTTGCTTACGGACCTAGTTCAATTCTGTACGTTTGGTCATCTAGATTCAAGATTATTGAATTTTGTCAGAGAAATATCATCGAATTCACTCAAGGTTTAATAATAGATTGGATATGGAAGCCTTTGCAGCAAGTTTGGGCTACAGTGCGACACGATGAAGATAGTTACATCTCATTAACATCCAGGGAAAATCTTAACTCTGAGAAAGACTCATTAATTAGAATGATAGTTAGTTTTGTTGTAGAAAATAGTTCTCAAAGTGATACTACGGTAAACGAAGTGGAATTGGTTAATAAAGTGGAGCATGGGGACTTAACCGAGTTTATGGAGATTTACGAAACTCAGTTGAACCATCCGTTTAAGAATATAATATCTGGGAAATTAATCCGGTCATTACTCATTCAACTGCAAAAAACCAAAGTAGATGGATCCATGGCTTTGAATGGTATTGATAAGATGTTGAAATCCCAACAGTTAGTATTTGGAGTAATTGCAGTTTCGCCTGCCTTAATTATCTCATATATCACTATAACTGGGTTACAGAAATTTATTAGGTTAGGTACGGTATTTTCCAATATTCAACAATGCAAGGAGAAATTAAGAGCCAGCTTAAATAATGTAGAAAGAATACTAAACTACTTGGATGATTCATCGGAGTTTGATGACGAAAAATACTTGAATGAAGGGTTGCTAATTATGGAAATTTCGGTACTATACGAATTAGGCAAATATTTAATCCCAGCTAAGCAACGCCAGTATTGGTTCAGAGATATTGAAGAATTGGTTCAGTCAAAATTTACTAAACAAAGTAAATTGAATGTTATAACTAGGTTATACCATGTTTACGGCAAATATTTCTGACACCAAAAATGTTATGAGTCTATACAGATAAATAATAAACTTCAATATTCATCTTATTTTATATCTTATGTAGTCACTATAAAGACGCAAAATAATCAAAAAATATAGATACTAAAAAAAAAAGGGTCAGTTCTTTAAAAAAAAACTTAACAATGAGCCATATTGATGTATAAAGAAACCTGGAAATGTAGAAGAACCAAAAAAAAATAACTATAACAAAAAAAATCACTTATGGATAAAATATATCTAACAAAAATCAAAAGAGAAGTGAAGAAAAAGAAAATGTGCAAAGATCAGACTCATCCATTTACGCTACAAAACAGCAGGAAGGCTTGCCATAAACAGCAATAAGCGCATGCATTAAAAAATACTGTTGACAATATCGGACCCTATGGTAGCACCTGCACCAAAAATAGCTGCATTACCTAATTTACTCCCGAACTTTTTGATATGGTTGCCTGCGCTATTAGCTATGTGGTGACCTTGATTCGATTGTTGTTGTTGTTGTTCTTGTTCTTGTGGAGGTGGTGCTTGTTGAGGTTGAATTTGCTGTTGCGATGGTGGTGATTGATAGTAACCTGTTGATGCCGGTGGGAAGGGCATTTGCTGAGACTGGTAAGATTGGTGACTGTGGATTGACTGGGAGGTTGCCTGAGGTGTCAAATCAGTGTGAGAATAAGCAGGCAATCTTAGAGCGTCGTTGGACTTAGCTACAGGTTTAACGTAGTTAGAAGGAAACATACCTGTGTTCCCCTTACAAGAGCCTTTGTACCACTCTGGAGACGGTTTTTCGATAACTTGTATTTTATCACCGGGCGTCAATCCTAGATCGCCCTCTTGCTGTGGTTCAAAGGGATACAAAGCCTCGACGTATTCGGCGTTGTCATTGCTGCGTGCTGACGAAGAAGGGTCATATTTTATGGGTAGCTTAGCATTAATTTGATCGAAAGTGTCATTATCTATGACGTCAGACTCCTTTAGGAATTCTAGTTCGGTTCTAATAGTGGTCAAAGAACGGTTAACTAAAGAAGGAGATACCATATTTTTGTTATAATGGGTCTAGTGCATGTGGGCATTTGAGGAGGGAGGAATCGAGTGCAATGGTGAAGTCACCGGGAAGAAAAATAAAAACAGAACATCTCCTCGTTCTTTATATACATTTTTTCCTGTATGGTACTGAGCTTTTTGTTCTTCTTCTTAAACAACATCGAAAAAGCGGGCTTTGCAAAAGATCACGAGCGGGCCGAAAAAGCAACATACGAGCACGACAAAAGTATTCCCTCACTACATGATCGACCCCACCATGGAGTATCCGGATATGACGTCGAACAGGATCTGGACGACTGCCACACACATGGGGATCCAGGTGGACATGGGGAACAGTCCTGACTTGTAGATGGCGCCTATGAGGAAGCCTGCCACCGTACCGACGATGAATCCCTGGATGCCTCCGAAGGTGAGGTATATCACCATAATCCACAGTCCTCCGGCTCGCTTGCGGTGCGACAGACTTGCGATCAGTCCTGCGGCACCGTAGAACGCTGCATTGAATATGAGGGTCCAATAGAGCGTGAACTTCCAAATGTCGATGATGTGGTAGAGGTATGCGAAGTTAAAGTTCGAGTTGTTGAGCGGCCAGTATAGCGACGGAAACTTGGGGACGATGTAGCCTACCGGTATGTCATTAGTTGGGGCGAAAGACATCTTGACCGCCGGCTAGGGTGCGAACATGAAAGAGGAGACAGTACGTGCGTCTATGTAGGTGTACTGGAAGTGTACACCTTGCTTTGACCGACCAACTTGCCATTTTGTTTTTCTCTCTCTGTCGCGTCTCTCTAATTCAACATCATCTTTGGATTTTGATACTGACTGGACCGAGAAGGCGAAACGCATCCGTATAGACTTGTGTATCCTAGACCAGACTAGACCCGGCCACCAAACCAGAGCGGACGAGGATGGCCCTCTGCGGCTGGGTGCTGGGACGCGCACGCGCGCACACTACACGTGCGCGCGTAGCACGGCATGTTCTTTGCCGGCCGAGACATCCTTCCCAAACCCGAGCCAACCCGGTCCTGTGCGAGTGGGGAAAGGTTCGTCGCTTCGCACGTCAGACGTACAAAGAGATATTCCGGGGATATCGGTGAAGTCAGAGAGGGAGCGTCCTGTCTTCTTCTTTCTTCGGCCCACACATCCGGTACGACTAGACGACACAACACAGCACGCTCGCGCACTCAAACCATACGGAACGACAATCAATCGTCTCCGCCCGGTGCGGCCCGCACCGCACCGCACCCCCCCACCCCTTCAAGCGCCACTGGCAGGTGTGTCCGATATCAGCGAGCAGCTCACCAAGTTCCCATTGCGTGTTTGTGTCTCCTTCCCTTACAACAATAGCATTTTAGTCCATTCCCACTCGCACTTTTCTCCTCCCTCACGCCCAGTCCCAGCTACACAAAATTAGCTCACTCTGGGGGTGTACTGGATATTGGGGGCCGTTTGGACAGAATTCCTTCGCTTGACCTGGAGCCGTAATGCCTATCATTTTATTGTATCGCTCTTGGGTGCAACTCGGATTGGATCGATGGTCCAAGGTGCTTTCTACTATGGGTCATTGCAGCGCTGCTCGGCTGGCGTTAATGGAGTTAAGCAAGGTGCACTTCTCCTACCATATTGCGTTATCTTAGGCATATGTATGTATATATATATAGCATACACACATATACAGATATATATATATGATCGTATGGCACCTTGTGTTTGTTGCCATTTGCAAGCAAGTTGCCGTCACAGGGAAATTTTTGGGAACTTACTCCTCTGGACAATAATATTATATAAAGTACCAAAATAAAGGGTTATAGAAAATATATAATCCAAGAAAAAGAAAAGAAGGTAATCACATAAAATTTCTCATAAAGTATTATATAAACTCGCAAGCTTCGTCATTCTTTTTTTTCTTCAATACGCAACAATGATAAGGCTCAATATTAAAAGAAACCTATCAACAGTGTCAAGAAGAACCACTCCTCTGTCGTCTAACAATAACAGTTCGGCATCGAAGAAGTCTCCCAGCCACTCGTTGAACCATGAGCAACACAGTCACAGCAGTATAAACTGGATCAGATCGCTGCCTAAAGTGCCCACCACGCAGTTTCTGGAGACGAGGGAGCTCGCTAAGGACGTCTTTTTCAGTGGGTACAGACCAATTACCTACCCAATGAAGGAAAACCCTCTGTTTAGCTTTGTACGAAACCACACCGTTCCGTCGGAAAACAACACAACCAGCACGGCGCCACAGGCTCATAAAAACAACATACTGTCTCTGGAGGATGTAATAGCATCCAGGCAAGAAGCGGCCCAGACTGCACAAATTAAAAAGGTGGAATACAACGAATTGACCGGGTACAACATGACAGGAGGAATCAAGACTCTGGGAGTCAACGGCACATGGAAGTTCAACGAGGCCAAGATCCCCAGAGAATTAGCTCCTTACAGCTGGTGGAGCAACAGCCATATGGGCATGGAATACTACCCTGAATGGATGAACGTACCCAAAAGGATCATGAAATCGATCAAGCCCTATGATCGGCCCTTGAATATTAAGTTGGTTAAGAAACAATCTACAAAATAGTATACATTCGTTGTTATTGGCATCTGCACTCCTCTTTCATTTATTCTTTTATAAAAACACATGGTAAGGCGTAATTTATAAGTAGTTCTCTTTCTGTCTCTTTATATTTATTTGATATATATATATGTAACTACTTAACAAAGTAAAAAATAAAATAAAACGAAAGCAAAGTCAAAAACGCAGGAATATTTCAATATTTTAGTGGTACATATACATATATACCTACATATAGTATACGTTTAACGTCTTCCATTCTACTTATACTTCCGAAATGTTTGGAACACCGATGTTCGAATGGTTTCTTCTTCTGCTTCTGCCGAAACGTGACTGGAATGGGCCATTGGAAACTAGGTTGATGGTGGACATGACCAACTTACCCATGAACAAACCAAAAGACAAATAGAAAAAGGCTACAGCCGCTTGAGCTTGTCTACATCTTGTTGCAGAGCCTTGAATAATCTTGGTCTCTCTTTCTAAGTATCTTCTGTTACCGCAGGAATGCGATCTGATACCAACAGCCAACACAGTACCAGCGGTGAAGGTGAAGGTGAAATTTAAGAAATCCATAATCCACAGCATGACGGGCCATGCTAAAATTTCAAAGAAGTTAGCAAATACACCATAAATTGAATCTGTTAAGATACCAAATACCGCTGCGAATAAACAGTAGTTAACACGTGAGGAAACACTCTGACGGGTGTTTATCAATGATGCGGTCAAACCTAAACATATGACTAGAAATATATAGTTTAATATACGGACTAAATTATCAGCTACTGCTAACATTATGATGAGGGTATGTGTGTTCGATAAGTTATAGCTGTTCTACTTGACAGACGATGCAAAAACAAAGAGAAATCCCTCCAAAATTAATTCTTTAGAAGTGGAACCAATCACTCATTAAATAGGCCTCTTATATATATAAATATACAAATATTCATTGCGCAAGAATATCTCATGGTGGATGAAAAATCAAAACAAATGAAAACACTCGGAATGACTTTGAAAAAGATAAAAACAGAAGAAAATGAAATTAGACGTTACCTTTCCCAGCTGAAAGGATACCAGTCCTCTACGCTATAATCAATCAACACTATCGTATACGCTACTCCCTTTTTTTTTTTGGAGAATGCACTACACTCTAAGCTTAGTTAAAGAAACCGAGCACATAGTAACAATTGATGAACGCCATCATAAAGAACCGAATTTTTCAATAGAAGGCTCAAGATGCCCGGTCGAGGAAGCTCTCTTCCGTTTTTTCTTCATCGTTGTTAAAGAAGAGCTGCAAAGTAAATACATAATACTACAATTTATGGTAGTAGTGCGGAAGAAAAACAAAGAAAGCCCCGAGAGAAAGGGTGCGTACCAGAATAGAAATATGTTCTACTTTCTCTCCATGCCATGAATTCTGGGTAAAGTACCTCCCTTCAGGGAAGAACACCAAAAGTTGAAAATAGTACTATTTTTCCAGTCTATTGGTTTTCTCTTCGCTGCTAGAAGGGACGTTTCCATACGATACACGTATGAACTGCTAATACTATATTATTTTTTTTTCTTCAGTGTATTTATTATTCTCCTATCGTGATTGTTGCGTCGATTTCCTCATTTGGACGCATGACCTGATTGGGAAGCAAGTGCCGCATATGGAACTGCCATCGTGTCTTCCGAGGGGGAGGGGGGGTCAGATGTGAAGATAATAAGCTACTATTATTAGTCTTAGAGTGCAATGATAAACTGAACTTTAACGATAGCCAGTTAACTTTGATGAGGGTTCTTCGTGATCTACAACGAGATGCCAATTAGATCAACCCTCCCGTCCCCCTCATGAGTGTGATTTCAACAATGTATATACGATGTGACGAGTTTCGGCAATGTTGCACTTAATAAACCGGGTCTCTTGCGGTCAACTTATACTTATGGTTGGTTCCAAATCAACTGAATTAGTTGACTACATGCAGCATTCAGCTTAAACGATCCTTGAACACCAATATTACGCTACGTTTCTTGATGAGCCGTCACAGGCGCATGTCAAACAATCTCCCGGGGTCTGAAGTGCTCAAGCTCTGAGCCATCAACCACATCAGTTCCAGTTAAGCGCTTGTTCTTTAACACGATAGTACTTCGACGGTTTAATGATTTCACGTGATAGGTATTTTATAAGGGGCAACGTTCTTATTTTTCTTAATTTTTGCTATCTCATGGGTCTCGGTTTTTAATGTTCCGTTTTTTACAGGTATAAATAAAGTTTGATGAATTAAATCCGTAATCTATACCCTATCTGCTGGGAGCGTCCAGTTAGCCAAGACTAATTGTAACATCTCAACCAAGAAGACAAAAACACACACACACCAGGAATAGCCTCATCCCTTTAACAATGTCAAGCTATTTTTCAGGGTTTTCATTGGACAAGATTACGGACTCCATTGCTAGCGCAGCACACAAAACTCAAGACACCTTAAACAATGCGATTGCCACAGCTAATCAAAACCTAGCAGACCCTCACACGAAATTGTCCTTCAAGTCACACACTAGATATTTCAAGGAATCAATTGGTGCAGTAGATGACATTAGCAAATTACCACCCCAATATCAATACTTGGAGAACAAAGCAGATGCATTGGAAAAAGTCTTGAATAGAATTTTGGTAGTTACCAGAACTTACGAAATTGAAGGTTACGACTATCCTCCTAATCTCAGTGAAGGGTTCTCTGACTGGTGGAGCATAAGTAAGGATAGTTTTTTCCAAATTGCCAAAGATTCTCCAAATAAGGACAAAAAGGTCAAGGAAGAATACGTTGAAAACTCTCTAATGTCTCGTTCATTTTCTCAGGCAATTGCTAAAGCAGCTTATGATTCTAAAAGCACCTACCAAAATCTTCATGACAATGAAATCGCTTCTAAAAAGAAAAATAATGAAATGGAAGCTGAAAACGTCGAAGCTATGGACGACAAAAAGAAATCTACAGAGGAAGCAGATGATGAGGAAGACGACGATGAGGACGACGATGAAGATCTTTTAAATTTGATTAAGGTCTTCGATTCCTGGGCAAACTGTTTCAAGAATATTGATGAAGGAAAACATGAAATGGATATTGTAATGGTTAAAGAATTCAACCACAAATTACAAGATTTGTTGAATATTAAGTTTAAAGAGCTCCATTCGTTGAGAAAGAAAGTTGAAGATTCCAGATTGAAATTTGACACCATGCGCTATGAAATAAAGCTAAAAGAACAGAAAAAGGAAGAAGAATTAAAGAAAAAAGCAGAGAACCCTAAAAAAGAAGAAGACCAAAAAGAGGTGAAGACCAAAGAAGAAAAGAAAGAAGAAATTTTAGCAGAGGATAAATCCAAGTCTGACACACCTAAGGGAAGTCCGAAGAAGAAGGCTTCTAAGGATTCTAAATCTAAAAAGGAAGTGCCAAAAACATCAGAACCAAAGAATGCTGAAAAGCCCTCCGAACCTGAAGCTACTACAGAAACAGCAGAAGAATTAGAGGATGCCAAATTGTTAGAACAATTGGAAGATGAGTTTGTATCTAATACCACAGCTGCAGTAGAAATCATGGAAGATTTGACTGAAAGTGCTGAAATTATAGGGTTGGTTAGACTATTTCAAAACTTTCAATTGGTGTATTACAGACAATGTGTTCAAGAGATTGAAAACAGTATTAAGTTATTGGATCAATTTGAAAACTAAAAAACATTTGTTATTGAAAAACAAAAGGATTTCAATACCCTATCCACTCTTTTATATAGCTCCTAAAAAAAATGTGATATATAATATTATTCACCATGTTAGTACATCGTGTTTTCTATTGTTATATAACCTAGTAGAAAAAGAAACAAAAACTGTGAAAAATGAAAACTATAAGTATTTAGTTTTGCAACCAAAGTTAAGGTAAATAACAGGACAAAGAGTGCTGTTGCCATAACTAAGAATTATCAGACCAAAGTTTAATGGATATTACCGAACTGAAGACCTATAACCTCAATAATTTTGATAGTTCAATCATCCACTATCAATCGATTTCTGAGGATTCATTAAACAAAAAAGGAGATCTTACTCCTCTATTTGTATGGATTCCTGGAAATCCGGGTCTCTTGGAATATTATGACAGTTTCCTAAACGCCATTCATTTGAAAGAGCCTACCTGGGAAATATTAGCGATTTCTCATGCAGGATTAGGAGCTCAACACAAACACTGTACAGAAACATTGAAGTATAATAAGAATGTCAAAGTTTTTACATTAGAAGAACAAATAGAACATAAAATAGATATCATTAATAAACTAACCAAAAACACCCCATCAAGACCTCTTATAATAATGGGACACTCAGTTGGCTCTTATATTGTGGAAAAGGTTGCTCTTTCTTCAAGTCTTGTCGGTAAGGTACAAAAGTTAGGATTTATAACTCCTACCATTGTAGACATCCACTTATCATCCAAAGGTGTGAAATTTACGAAAGCCTTTGAATGGTTGGTTCATTTACCTTACCTTTTAGCTAATTTCTCGAATATTTTGTTTGTGAAGTTGTTACCTGTGTGGTTTGTGCGGTGGTTAGTCTATATATTCATGAGATGCAGTTCGATTAAGGATGACGCGGTTCAAGGAACAACGTTACTACTCACAAATCCTAATTACATAATACAGTCCTTAGGTTTAGCCAATATTGAAATGAATGAAATCAGGGCAACATGGCCTTTGCAGGAACAATTAGTTCATTTCTGCAACACGAATAGCATAGAGTTATGGTTTTTGTTTAGTACATATGATCATTGGGTTGACAATCAAACTAGATCAAGTATAGAATCTTTTTACGAAAAAAATGTGAAATTGAAGACCAATCTAAGAATAGACCAAACAGATGAGATTCCTCATTCTTTCGTTGTTAAACACAGTAACGAAGTTGTCGACAGATATTTTTGAGGGTCGTAAAACTTGTTCAATTGCAGACAAGTTAGGTGATGTATTATATATTGTATTGTAAGGTCCGTTCGATATGTGGCTGAGCACTTGTTATGTTTCTTCAGAGAATTGCAAACTAGCACATTTTTAATTGGACATCGAGCTCTTGTCAATTGAAAGATATTAAATATTTCCTTATTGTACACTTTACAAGCCTCATGTATACTATTTTTGGAAGTTCTACTACTAGAGACTTTCTCTGATTACTTCAAAACCGAATTTTCATTTAGTTCCACTTATAGAAACAAACTGAAGATCTTTTCTTCTGTTCGTTCTTTCCGAAACCTAATTTGGAAAGTCAGTTTCCTAATTTGATGGGAGAAAAATGTTTCTTTTTAATCTCAAATCGTACAGTCCGTGAATCCTTTCCAACAGTCACAGCAAGGTTTAAGCCTCCCAACCCCTATGTATATCAAACGTGTTTTGAACTAGACTAATTGTTTTTAAGTTGTCTGATATTGGTTGTAGGAATAAGTGGTTTTGTTTTTCATTTTTCGCTGTACGAGTTGATTATTATCTTCGATTAGTATTCGTATACCTCCCCCTCCCCCATAGTATTTTAAATTAAACATTCATTATCTTGATCATTCCCAGTCTTTTTCATTTATAACTTGTAATAAAATACCTGTATATATATATATATATAAGAAGAGTTTAACTGAAAGAGGTACGTTGAGATAGTATTACTATTATTGTTTTTACTTTATAACCTTTTAGCTCCCCAAAAATATATACCTGGTATAATAATATAAGCTTAAATGACCTCAGTTCGACCAACCTTTCCTTTGGACCCGCTAGTTCGCAGTTATCGTTCAATCCGTGATATATTTGCAACGTCTACCGATGAAGTGAAGGTAAAAAATGCGAGCCGCTCAAAGAAAAACAACAGAACAGTTATTACAAGACACGATTTGCTTGAAAGGCAGAGACGATTGAGTAATAAATAGAATGAACTAAATCGTTCTGCAGAATGTTTATTTTTTTATTGTTATGTGGGATAGATAAATGTTTACCAGGTGCTACAGGGAACATATTACAGGTATTTTTTTTTTCAATTCCCCGAATTTGGACTTCTTAATGATATCATATTATTTCATTGCATGCCTTCTAAGTCGAACTTTTTATTTTAGTTCACTGGTGGTCTCTTAAATGATAATGATCATTATATATGAATAAATATATACATACCAATATTTATGCATATATTACGTCAAAAATTGTATTTTACGCTTTTCAATGATGTTTTTGGTTTCAAATTATTCTAAATATATCAGCTTGTTTTGGATAGAAAGAGCATGACTTATTTAAAACCAAAATAACATAAATGCATTGTTAATATATCCTCCCTATCGTAGATACAGAATCGTCTTTGTGTGTAACTTGCATTTTCCATGAACCAGCATACGCCCTTGAGACATACACCTAGCTAAACGAAAAATAAAAGATTCCACCTATTTGTAAGAGGAACTAGAAATACAATGTATATGTATTCGAATCTATTACAAAGGGTACCAACTCGAACGTAATGAAACAATTCCATTGAATTGATTTAATATGCACACCGGAACCCTTTGTAACAGGAAAAGGAATATAAGAATAATACAACAAGAATAAAGAGGGATCAGAATGTTCTAATATGGCGTCCTTTAGAAACCTTCCCATTTATGGGAAGGGTAACAAGATCGATTGCTGCGCAGGCACCGCCTTCTCCATTAAAACCTCAGAGAATTTCAAAAATCCTCTAAGAAGAATTGTTCGATTTAAAAACCGCAAATAATATCATCATGTCCCTTATAAAACTTGGAAGTATCATTGGTTTTTTTAAAATGAACAAATCAATATGAATAGAAAAAATTGTCAAAGAACAGAGTAGTTAAAGTGAATATACAACGAAAAGTTCTTCCTTTTTATAGTTCCAGGAATATCATTCAAAAATTTCGGTAAAATTTTTTTTCTTATCATGCGGGTAACCTCATCGCAAAATTTTGAAAAATTTGTGGGCTCGATGAAAATCTGAATAGTGTAAGAATGGCCTATCAAATTAATGGTGAATTCTATACAATAAAGATTAAAGTCAAGGACAATTTAAGACTGTGGGATTACATCTTTCCTGTGGAATAGAACTACAGTGTGCTAAAATGGAGGACATTAAGGTAGTTGTAAAAAATATAACGTCTTCGAAGGATAAAAGGCAGTACAACAATATTGTAAAACTGGTGAATCATCTAGTTGTTGACGATCTAACATCATTACAAGACGAGAAAGTAGAACGAGTCAAAAGATTTTTAGTTGTAGCACTATTTCAGATTTTCAAAAAATTATTTGAAAGAGGAGAATTGAATAAGAGCAATAACAATAGTCAATCTATAGAATCTGTTCAGTTTAACCAGTGGTGTATAAAGTTATATGAGACTTTTAAAACGAGATTACTAAATCTTATCTCCAATATACCATTTGAAACTTCGCTTTCATTGGATTGTATTGATATATATATGCAACTACTAGAGCAGGAAGCCGAAGTTTTTTCCTCTGTTAAAGATGCTCCATTCTTCCCTAACAAGACCCTAAAGAAATTAATTATTGCTATTTGGGAATCAAATATTTCATTTGAAGGTTCACAGGAACTAGATAATTCTAGTGGTCAGTCAATAAACCCACTAGTAGAAGAATTTACCGAAAAATATTATAAGCCATTTGTTGATATACAGTATTATTTTCAACTAGAATTTAACCAGATTATTGAAGAAACCAAAGATAGTGACCAGCAATCATCAGTTAACAGAATGGGAAAATGGTTAACATTAGTAAACCATGATCATCATTTACCTAACGCTCAGGTAGAATTTAATATTTTTGTGACTAACCCACCTAAAGTGGTAAATGATCAAAATAAGTTCATTTCGTTGTTTGAAAAAAATTGGTTAAAATTATTGAATTTACAATTATCTTTACAACAGTATAAGACAATCCTTATAGTCTTACACAAGAGAATAATACCATATTTGAATTCTCCATTATCATTAATGGACTTTTTAACGGATTCATATAATTTAAGAAGCACATCATTAGACGTCGGAGTTATTCCTATATTAGCATTGAATGGATTGTTTGAATTGATCAGAAGATTTAACTTGGAATATCCAAACTTTTATAATAAACTATATGAATTATTGACTCCAGAATTAATGCATGTCAAGTATAGAGCTAGATTTTTCCGTTTGATGGACTTATTTTTGTCTTCCACCCATTTATCTGCAAATCTTGTTGCTTCCTTTATCAAAAGGTTAGCAAGATTGTCCATTGATGCACCACCTGCATCTATTGTATCAATAGTCCCGTTCATTTATAATCTTTTAAAAAGACATCCAAGTTGTATGATAATGTTGCATAACCCTCAATTTTTGACACATCCATTTCAAAAACCTGAGGAAAAGCAACAAATAGATAGCCTAGTGGAAAAATATAATGATCCTTTTGATATGAATTGTTCTAATCCAGAAATAACTAATGCCATGGGGTCATCATTATGGGAATTACAGTCATTAATGAACCATTACCATCCTAATATATCATCATTAGCCAAAATATTTGGCCAAGCTTTTAGAAAACCTAACTATAATTTGGAGGATTTTCTTGATTGGAGCTATGATTCATTGCTAGAGGCAGAAAAGAATAGAAAATTAAAGACTTTGCCCACACTTGAGTATGAAACTTTCGACTCTTTCTTTGATGAAGATGGAAAAAACTCATATTTATCTGGTGTAATATGGTAGAACCCCTATATCTCAACGGAAAATACAATTATACGTATATATTAATATTTATATAATATTTATATTTATATATGTATAATTTTCTTGAATTATACGACTCTATTTTACAATTGGATTTCTGTTTAGTACGGAAATGTATTTTTCTTTTTACTACTCATTTCCAGCAGCTTTAACTAAGTCTAAAAACTTTTCCTTTGAAATTTCAGTAATTAAAGCTTTCTTTTCCTTTGCATTAGTTACACCATCAAATTTTTCACTTACTTCTTTTTCAGTTTTCACTTGAGTTGAAAGTATAGCATTAAACAATTTAACAGCACCCTTCTGTGCAATTTTCTTCAATCTTGTTTCCTTTTCTAAGATTTTTCTGACATTTATACCGGATTCTACATCATCTGTTGATACAATAGGAATAATTTCCTTCTTTCTACTACGTGATAATTTTTCTTTTTTCTCTTGTAATAACGCTCTCTTTGCTTTATTCTCTAAAATCGTCGATTCTTTATCTTTTAAAACCTTCTTATTTCTAGCCATGATAGGATCCCTTCTATCATATGCTTTCAAGTGGGAAGATATGATCGCACTAAAAGCATTAGAGAAGTCACTGGACCCATCATCATGTTTGCTATTCTTACTCTTTTTCTTTCGAGGAAAGCTGTCATCCTCCTCCTCTTCTTCTTGTACGTCTTCGTCCTGCTCGTCATTTTCATCATCTCTTTCGACATCACCACTGACATCTGACAAGGAAAATTCATCATTCTCTACCTCGCTTTCATTACTTTCACTCTCGCTACTCCTGGCACTTGCATAGTCTTTATCAATGTTCTCTTCATCCCGACCCACGGTCTTATTATCTTTGCTGTTAGAAACTGCCTGGTCTCTATATCTTTTTTTTGGTGCACCATTTACAGCAGCTGTCATTTTTAATTTGGAAGCCATTATATGTTAGATGTTTGCAGCTGACTTCTTCTTTCGTTGACCTAACTTAATCAACTACGCATACTATATGATCACTGTCGCTTTGCTCATCGCCTTTTTATTCACCATATTAAATTTTTCAATCCCAAAATCCATAGAAAATTTTCTTGAACATCGTTTTCAACGAGGTGAAAATATTATAGCAAATAGGTACCACCTCTGGTGATGATTGAACTAGACTGACTGTCTTATAAAAAGCAACTGCTTCAGATTTCCTAAAATCACTTGCATGATAAGGCTCATTTGTATAGATAAGATGTTACCTTTATTATTTTTGTGTCGGCTATTCGTTGTATAAGATCTTTGAATCCGGGTAATTACATTTTACCCGGAATCAAATATCTAAATTGTAAACAAACGCCAAAATAGAAAAAATATCAGAACAATGGTAAAACAGTAATGAAACTACTATATCTGATGAGAAAAAGGTATATAAAGAAAGCAATATCTGAAGATTACTGTTGTGATATCTTCGTATAATGTGTTTTTGCTGAACTTTTTATAGTTGATATAATCTTTTTTTCTCATAGACCGATACTGTACTCGAAGTTGGGGATAGCGATTTAGTGAAATAATGTACGATAATAGCAGCAATAAACTAGGGATACCAGGGACACCCTCAAAGATGACAATTCCATCGCCTAGTATTTATGCATCAACTGGTCAGCATAGTAGAAGATATACAACCACTCCACCTCGGTTGCATAGTGATATTCTAGAGCAACGAGATATGAATATTGAAAACAATCACATAATTGAACAAAACAATGATAATACCAAGCATAACACCAAGAATACAACAAAGAATTTTTCGCATTTAGGTCTCTTTCATAAAGAGCATAATAAAGAATTGGATTTTTTACAGAATAAACTGGCAGAAAAAAAAATAATCATTGATTCATTAAAGGATGAGATTTCCGTAAAGCAAAATACATTCAATTGTCTGATATACAATTGGCAAACACTAAATAGTGAAAATAATCTGATCAAACAGAAATTATCTGGCAAGGAAAATGAACTAAAAAATTTAAAAGCTAATTTCGTTTCTAAGAAAAATGATTTGAATCATGAACATAGGTTACACATAAAGGCATTGGAAACTGCACATAAATCAAATAAAAGTAAATTAATTAGCAATTATAGGCACAAGATTGATAAGTTGAATTATGAGAAGCTGAAAAAAATAGAATATGAAAAAAATCAATTGATCGATAAAATATCAGAAATTAAAAATAAAATTTTAAATAATGATGAAGCATTGGACCAATTATTGAAAGATTGTGATAATGAAAATTATAAATTAAAGGAGCAATGGTTAAAGGAGTACTCTGAAAAGTGGGACCTACAATTAAAAGAAAATGACAGCATAAAACTTGAAATTAACGATCTGAACACGGAGATCAATACAAACTTAAAACCAAAGCTTGATGCAGAGGTTACAGCATTAGATAATTTAAAAGTTAAATTGTCAGAAATAGAGAAAACTTATGAATATCATAGTAATGAATCACAGTCATTAGAAAGTGACATACTTTTAAAAGAGAAGGAAATTAATAAATCAAAGGAGAAGAAAACACAATTAGAAATGTCCATAATAGAAATGAAGTCCGAGATAATAGATATTAACAAAGAGTTAGAGCTAGAGGAAAATTTGAGAAGGGAGTTGCATAATGAATTACAAGAACTTAGAGGAAATATTCGAGTATATTGTAGAATACGTCCACCACTTCCGCACTTGGAAGATCCAAATACAAGTTTTTTGATAGTAAAGGCTTTTGACGATGATCACGGTATTCAGGAAATGGAAATAAATAAGCAACAAATGCAGCAGTCCGTTAATTCGGCTCCTAACAATAGTTTAAACAAAATCACATTTAAGTTTGATAGAATATTCGATCAACATGAGCAAAACGAAGATGTTTTCAATGAGGTTGGACAATTGGTTCAAAGTTCGTTAGATGGTTATAATGTTTGTATGTTTGCCTATGGACAAACGGGTTCTGGTAAAACATACACTATGTTGAATTCTCAAAATGGTATAATACCCTTAACCATCAATCATATATTCAATTGGGTGGAAAATTTAAAATCCTTTGGATGGGAATATGAAATCAAGTGCGAGTTTATTGAAATATATAATGAAAACATCGTTGATCTATTAAGAGATAACAACAACAACATCGTCAACAATACAGATGATTCGGTAAAGCATGAAATTAGACATGACCACGATACTAAAACCACTGTGATAACTAATGTTTCTACTTGCATTTTAAATTCGAAAGAATCTGTCAACTCTATTATCCAACGAGCTAACAAGCTAAGATCTACAGCCTCCACGGCCTCAAATGAACATTCATCCAGGTCGCATAGCATATTTATTATTCATTTAAATGGACACAATATAAAAACTGGTAAAAAGTCACAGGGAACATTAAATCTAGTAGATCTGGCTGGGTCGGAGAGAATTTCTTCCTCACTTGTTGTAGGGGAGAGGTTGAACGAAACAAAGAGTATCAATAAATCATTAAGTTGTCTTGGAGATGTAATTCATGCACTCGGTAATTCCGAAAAGCATATTCCCTTTAGAAATTCTAAATTGACTTATCTGTTGAAGTATTCCTTATCCGGGAATTCCAAAACTTTGATGTTTGTTAATATATCATCAAGTTATAGTCAAATTAATGAGACGTTGAATTCATTGAGGTTCGCGTCAAAGGTCAATTCAACGAAAATGATAAACAGGGGAGCGTAAATAATATTTACATATGTGCAAAAATAAGTAACGCCATGAAATTTTGAATATATGCTTTATCTACGTACATATTTGTGTATGTGATGTGGATTAATTGTCCTTCTTGTCATGAGTAGTAGTGGTGGTTCCAATATTTATTAGTTGTTCCTTGTGACTTTGGGTTTCGAACCTAGCCCAATTTTGTCCTATCACATGGATATCGGAATCAAATTGCCCTTGAGTTTGATTAAAGTTTTTCCACCAAGATGGTGATTTAAATCTTTTGTCCTCTGTTGGCAAATCGGATTGTTCATTGCGCACTTGTAGTACATGTTCTCTTATTTCCGCGGCCAATCTGCTACGTAAAGATTGAGCCTCCTCACCGTATTTCAATTCATTTGTTAAGTCCTCTGGGTGGTCTGGATCTCTGTATTTCTTTACCAAGACAAACCATTCATCTCTATAAGATTTGATCAGGTCTTCATCCATGGCCTGGCCGAAATTGACATTGATATCTGGTCTCCAGCCATTCGCAAAGAGCTTCTGGTAGAAATATTTTGGTTTATTTTCAGTGATGATATTTTCGAAGCCCGTTGAAAACATTGGTAAGACTACGGGTTGGAGTTCTGACTCCAAGACTATTCTTGCAACGCCCCATTTGAAATATCTCATCGAGTTATGATGAGGTTTGTGCAGTTGCAATATGAAACCTTCAGGGAAGACATGGAACCAAGACAATTTGTTTGCTGCCTGACTTGGTTTGCTTAGAATGCTGATACCGGCGTCGATCGACTTTTGAAATATTCCACCGCCGAATCTCTGGGTGGAGAGAACCTTGCCTAGGGAGAAGAACCAAGACAGAAATTTATTGGTGAAGCAAATATTGTTGGCGCCCAGCCCCCATCTTACCGTGTCGAAGCCATGGTTCAAGTAGAACCCCCAAGGCAAACAGCACCAGACAAAGGGGTCGTCTACCATTGACATGTGGTTCATCACGGTCAACAAGCTTCTGTTTTCCCTTTTCGTTTTGGTAATGGCGGCATCAAAATTATTCAAGTTGTTCACATGAACATTGCAAAAGGTGAAGAGGAAAATCTTCGAAAAAGTTAGGGTCAGAAAACACGTACTTAACGAAAAGAAGTTCCAAACCGGGTTGTTCCGTGGATATTGGTTCAAAAAGTCGTCCCCTCTAGCGAGCACGTTGGGGAAGCTCATGGTACTGATAATCTTGTGGAGTAGAGAGAGAAAGTGTGTGTGTGTGGGCTTTAGCAGTGTGTCCTTAGCTTGATCGACAAATTTCAGCTGAAAACGAAAAAAGACATGGGCCAAACCAGAGAGGACACCCCGCCAGCGACACTCGGTCTCGGTCTGTTATATAGGAAAAAAATAAATAAAAGCGTTGAATGCAAAGCATTCCTGTGAAAAAAAAGCAAGTAGATTTCGACGAACAGGAACACACACCACTTGTTTGAACAGACGAGGGGCACCCATACAACGAACGACATGGAGAAGTATACTACCTACAGAGACAGTGGTACCGGGATCGGTCCGTTTTTCCCGATCAACCCGCCTAGACCGAAGAAGAGTGCGCTGACCGACCGAGTCAAGGCCTGGCTCAACGTGCTTGGGTTTGTGTTCATGAACATGCTAATTCTGAGCCCGCTGCTGATGCTCGTGTACTGCGCATTGGGCGGCCCGCGCATACTTGTTCGGTGGAGCGTCCGCTTTTTGTTCGATTGGCGGCACAAGGTGCGGGTGTTGGACGAGGGGGCGCACCCGAAGAAGGCCGGCGGCGCTGAGCTAGTCCTCGTCAACAGCATCTCGCCCTGGGACGGCTTCCTAGTCGAGGAGCTCCACGCCGGCCGGAGCTCGGGCAAGGATATGGTGGTGGTCGTGCCGGACAAGACAATCACCGAGACCGCGGACAAACGAAAGCCACGCGTGGCCACCGCCTTCTATGCCCTTACGGGGGCCACGTACTTCCAGTTCGTGCGGGACGGCGCAACAGACGTGGCCAAGTACGGGAAGGAGATCCGCGGCGGTAGCCGCCCGGTGGTGTACTATGTGTTTGCGGAGGGGACGAGCAGTAACGGCAAGAGTGTTCTGCCGTTCGTCGTGGACCAGTCGTCGCTGCAGGGGCAGTTGCTGGACCTGCAACCTGGCGACGCTGTCGAGGTGTCTGCCTTGGCCCTGAGGCTGGGCTCGCCCTACGTGACGGCCCCCTTCCCGCTGGCATCCACCTGGCAGTACCTGCTGGCGTGCCACCGCTACAGACTGCACTACCACGTGAAGCTCACGCGGGGCCTGGGGCTTCTGGCCGCTGGGGCCGCCGCTACAACCGCCGGCGGCGTTCTGGGGGCCGCACGTGCGTGTCTCAACAACGACGATCCGCACACGCTAATCGGACCGCAGCTCGACCTTCTGGCGAAGCGTCGCTTCCTGGCCGAGTACGAGCGATCGATCTGAGAGTTATCATCTCGTAAGGGGAAACCCAGTGACCACAGACAGGGGCCGTTATCTTATCGATCTCGGCTCTGATTGGCTCGATTGGGCATCAGGAAGGACAAAACAAACAAACACAAGAAGGAAAAAAACGGAGAATTGAACCTCACGTGGAGCGGGCGGCCGACCGAACGAGCGCCCGCTCCGTCGTCCCACCCCAGAAACCGCCGCACAGAGAGACATTTTTGTTTTATTTTTCCCGCTCACCAAAACGAAAGGAATGAAAAATTTCAATCACCTAGCGGGCTCCTGCGCCGGTTTCTCCGCCCACCAGATGAGAGTGTGGGAGAGCAGACCACCTCGCCTAGCTCGCTCGGCCTGGCCTGCGCTCGGCAGCAGGAAGCTTCGTGATCAAGTAAGCCGGTGATTTTTTTTTCTTTTATTTTTTTGTTTGTTCGAAGTTTGTCCGTTTTCATCTACTTGGTGATGATGGGATAGCAGCGTCTGTCTGTCTACCGAATGATGAGCCTGAAGAAGACTCATCCGTCCTGGCACTGCTTACCTACATTTACATTTACATCTATTTATTTATATATATATAAGTGCTCACACTCTTAACATCTATGTCACATCCTTATATATGCACACTCGCCCACTCACATTTCGTCCCCCCTTCCCCCTCCCCAAGAACGCCAACACTCCCCCCCGCCC